>CM046456.1:65377129-65394629 GCA_025506515.1 Flaveria trinervia | reverse complement strand
TATGTATATGTATATGTATATGTATATATGTATATATAAGGTAGGGTTCATAACAGAACAATATTATTTATGAAAACATAAGGAACAGACCTAAGACCTACATTATATGTGATCAATGATTGTAATTGAATGACAATTTTGTAGATATATTAATTTGTTGGTTTCTAATTTTAATAACATGAGGGTATTATTGACATTTAGTGTGTAGAGTAGCAATTAATAAGAGAACATTTATTGTGATGATTAGCAATTAAAAAAGATATTGATTTACAATGGTAAAAACTCATTATTAACTGTTTAAAGAAAACATTGATTCATAGAGAACTTAATTAAATAGCATTTGAATAATTTGTTGATTTAAAAACTCTCGAGTATTTTTTGGAAACCTTTTAGTCATCTATTTAAAATCAACTAGCATTTTTACCCGTCGCGTGTTGCCGCGACACCGTACGTTGCGTGATAATGTATAAATTACAATCGACCCGATTCGTTGCGTGATAATGTATAAATTACAATCGACCCGATTCGTTTCGAACTATATTTACGCCAATATGTAAAGTGACTCGAATTTATACCGTTGAATGAAAACGTATTATATTAGACCCGACTTTTTTCCAGACAAAACATACGTTGAAACATTTATATTTGACTCGTGTCCGAATTAACTTTACGTCGAAACGTAGATCCGACGTGTTTCCAAACAAAACTTACATCGAAACGTTTAAATATGACTCAACTAATATTTGAACAAAATTTACATCAAAACGTAAGCTTTTGTTGAAAAATAGTTAAGTCGAGTCACATCTGATTAGGTCCTAACGATGATGGACTCGAATTTATGTTTTACGTAAATCCTGAACTTTAAAAACTTAAGGGGGTGAGAGTGATATTTCTCAAAGTTTTACAAAAAGTTTAAAGGTAAAAAGTGTAACACCCGGTTATTTTTTAAAAAGAAAAGAAAAGTAAGAAATGAAGAATAAAGGAAGGAAACATTAATAAACCCAAGTTGAGAGGTTAAATGTGTAAAAATGACAAAAGTACAAATAAGTTGGTGTAAAGGTGGGCATCGCCGCCCACCCTCACTTCCCATCACCTTTTCATCGGGTTTTAGAGAGAGAGAAAGGAAGAGAGTAGAAACTCTCGGTTGAAGAAAAAGAAGAAGAAGAGAATTGAATTCAAGGTAAGAATTCGAAGTTTTAAATGTTCATGTTGGGTTTTTGTCTCGGTTATACGCTTATATGCTTATGTGTTTGTGTGTGTTTTCATGTGTGTGTGTATTTGGTGTGTTTTTTAGGCGTTTGAACTTAGTTGCATATGGGTTAGAAGGAAGAAACACCCAAAGTTGCACCAGGTGAGTTTCTAGACCCCGGGTTTACTTGTTATAAACTCTTCTTGGGCTGAAAATGAATTAAAACGATTTTCAAATGTTTATGTATGTATACCCGTATGTATTATGCATGTTTGGTGATGTTTCTTAGATGCTTATAAGTTGTTCATGCTTAGAATAGCCTTGGTAAACTTAGAACAATTAGGCTTGATGTTTGGGTTCGAAATTATCCTAGGAACATGTTGAACAAAAGGTTCATGCGCCTAAATAGGGTCCATGCGCCTAAATAGGGTCCATGCGCCTGGAATTGCCTTAGAAATGATTAAGTGTATCTCATGCGCCTGAACACTGCCCTCATGCGCCTAGAATATTAGTCGGACGACTAAGTGTAGGGACATGCGCCCCAATAGTGCCCATGCGTCTGAATAATCCCATGTGCTTAAGTTTCCATGCGCCCGAATAGCCCACGCGTCTAAGTGTCCATGCGTTCGAATGGGTCATACGCCCGAATAATGTCCATACGCCTGAATGGTTCATGCGCCTAAGTGTTAAGGCAGTTACGTGTTGGCCTGATGCACTTGTATAGTGTTGAAGCGCCCAAACAGGGCCCATACGCCCAAATAGTGTCTAAGCGCCTAACACTTAGAATTTATTTCCGAATTTTTGGGAGTTTGTGCTTTTAGGGTCTTGACCGATGTTTGACTAGGGTTTATTAATGATGGGTTTCATGCATAATTATGATTGTTTTATGATTGCTCCTTATTATTATTATTGTTATAATAATATTATTAATAATAATAATATTATTATTAGTATGTGACTTTACGTGGTGTGATTATAATCGTAACGTAAAGTATTACTAATAATAAAGTGAAAGAGTAACGAAGAAGTGAAGTGGAACTTAATTAAAATGTTAACAAGTCTTGCAAGCTTACATGAGGTACATGGCCATGAGGTCGTCAGCTCAACTGTGATGCGGGTTAGCTACCTTCAGATGCACACGAGGCCAGTCAATTGAGACTGGCAGACCTTTGCAGCATACCCTAGGTGTCTGGGCCGGCCTTGTATACCGTATGTAGAGCCCCTTGTGGGAATAGAGGGCCCAACACCATTTCCCCCGCGCACATAGTTTAGGTATTGCTCATTGGTCACCATAGACAGTGAAAGATAATAAAAAGAGTACAGAGTAAACAAAGCATACAGTAAAGAGATAAAAGCATGACCTAATGTATAGTTAATGCGTGCTCATGTATAAAGAGATGAAGTTTTCGTAAAAAGAGTATTTTCATATGTATACCTATAGAAAGTATTTTGTTACTTTTAAAACTAGAACTCACTCAACAATCCTAACTTTTATACATTTTCAGTTGCCAGGTAATTATTGCTGAAGATGGCACGAGGGTGAAACTACTCGGCAGGAAAAGACTGACATCCATTCATACCTATTATTGTTGTTGTTTTGTAATGCAATTAAACAGTTTTTTGTATTCGATTAAACAATAGTGTATTGCTCAACAACAGTGTTTTAATGAAATGAAATGAATGGTTTTTGTTAAAATGATTCCGCTGCTTTAGTTTGTAAATTTATAACTTTTAATGTATTTAATGCTGTGAATGACCAACTGTGAGGTCCCGGGGAACAGGGCGTTACAAAAAGTGTCAAATAAAGAAAGTTGAGGGGTTTTTTTTGCCAAAAAATAGTTAAGTCGAGTCACATCAGAGTAGGTCCTAACGGTGATGGACTCGAATTTTATTTTACAGGAGTAAATCCTGAACTTTAAAAACTTAAGGGGGTGAAAGTGATATTTCTTAAAGTTTTACAAAAAGTTTAAAAGTAAAAAAGTGTCAAATAAAGAAAGTTGAGGGGGTTTTTTGGCCGGTGGCATATGCCACCGACCTTTGTAATATGTCGAAACGTTTAAATTTGACTCAACTAATATTTGAATAAAATTTACATCAAAACGTAGGCTTTTGTTGAAAAATAGTGAAGTCGAGTCTCATCTGATTAGGTTCTAATGACGATGGACTCGAATTTATATTTTACATGAATAAATCCTGAACTTTAAAAACTTAAGGGGGTGAAAGTAATATTTCTTAAAGTTTTACAAAAAGTTTAAGGGTAAAAAGTGTCAAATAAAGAAAGTTGAGGGGTTTTTTGGCCAAAACGTAGGCGTTTGTCGAAAAATAATTAAGTCGAGTCACATCTGATTAGGTCCTAACGGTGATGGGCTCGAATTTATATTTTACAGGAGTAAATCATGAACTTAAAAACTTAAGGGGGGTGAAAGTGATATTTCTTAAAGTTTTACAAAAAGTTTAAGGGTAAAAAGTGTCAAATAAAGAAAGTTGAGGGTTTTTTTGGCCGGTGGCATATGCCACCGACCTTTGTAAATAAGTATATATACAATGTTACAAGTTCTAATACTATATTTATATTTTAAAATAGACCATTTGATTGAATTTAAAAAATTATAAACTCAAATCATAAACTAAAATTCTACTTTCTTTGACCGGTTTCGTATATAAAAATGTAAACCAAATAATTCAAAATTTGGTATAAAAAAAGTGAAAAACCAAGTTGTCTAATTTTTATTGGTTTTATTAGAAAGGTAATGGACAAAGTTAAAAAATTAAAATAATGTTATAGTAAACTTAAAATCTATAAATAAAATGATATATTATAAATAATTAAAACTAATTTATTACTAATATTTAAGATGATATTTTAATGAAAGTGGGTAAAAATAAACAAAAGTAAGTAAAGTAAATAGAAAAACATAAACAAAAAAAATAAAAAATTAATAATAACTTATTTCGTCATTTTAAGGGTTAAAGGCAAACTAGTCAATTATAAAATAAAAAAAAGTTAATAAAACTAGTGATTAAAAAGAGAAAAAATTATAGAAAAGTGAAGTACATAAAAAAACAAAAATAAAAGACTAGTGAAAGTTACACATTTGTCCTTCAAAAGGCAAAATGATCATTTACACAAAACTGACAAAAAATGTTAAATTTTGTTAGTATAAAAAACAGAAAGAGTAATAAATTTTCAAATAAAGAACGTTCAGTGTACTTATCAAAATTTAAGAACAAAATCTATAATATTAGGTATATTTAAAGAACAAAATTTGTAATTTACTATTTGTTTTGAAACACTTGTCAATGCTAATGCTAATCATTGTATTACGAATCGAAATGCAATTTTTTGTGATTTTATATCATGTTACAAATTAAACGTATTGAGTTTATTATTAATAAACCATGTAATACAATCATTTAATAAAAGTATTTAAAAATTAACGATAAAAATATATATAACTTATTTATGGTGTTACTTGTCAGTCTTAGCATTATGCTAATCAAATGTTCATAATACATCAATTTGTTTTGAATTATAATACGTGAATGTTTTTTTACACATCTACTATCACATGATAACAGTTTGGCCTAATTCAACATGCAAACTAACAATAGTTAACAAAAAAAACCAAACATAAAACAAAAGATATATAAATAAAAGTCGTATATATACTATATAACTAGGTAAAGCTCATGTATTACATTGTTAGAATATATAACACATATTTAAATCATTAGTTTTATAAATATATTATTTTTAAATGTTATTATCCATTAATGAAATAAAAAATATAATGAATATTCAAAAGTTATAACACATAATGAATTAAAATTATTACTCTACATTTATAAATTATCGTTTAATAGTTTATTTACTTATTTATAATAAATATCATTTAATATGAAAGAGAAAAAAACACTAATATAAATATATTTTTTAAACATATTTTAGTTGAAAAGAAAAATCAAATTAATTGTTTTTATAATTTTTGTATTTATTATGAGAGAAAGACGAGAAAATAATTTTTTTAATATGCTAAAATGATGACACGTGATATTTAATATGCTAAAATGATAACACGTATCTTAAATTTTTTTTATTATAGGTTACAGATTAAAAAGATAAAAGTTAAAAACCAAAATAAATTACAAATTTAAGGTCTAATTCTGTATTTTACTCTAAAAAAGAAAGTATTATATTAACCAAAGGCGACCTCTTTCATACCCTCCCTTCGATGCTCCCATAGAAAAACCTCACAAATTCATCACCAACACCCACATCACTACCTTCGTTTCTGCAAATTCCGACCACCAGTTGCCGTAAAACAGGAGTTATAATGGCCGGTGCGGCGTACGGTCAGCTTAATCTCGACGAATCGCCGTCGTGGGGTTCTCGAAGCGTTGACTGCTTCGAAAAACTCGAACAAATTGGCGAAGGAACATACGGGTGAACATTCTGTGCCCTAATATCAACATTAACGTTTTACTGTTACACGATTGTTTTCCCCTGTTTAAATCAATTCATCGCTTGTGTATTCGGATGCATAATTTTGTGTATGTAGGGTTTCCGGTCACCGATTAGTGTCTACTGTTTAAATGAGTTGTTACTGGTTATAGATAGTTGCGTACTTCGTTGTTATTGGGATTATATAGGTTAGATACTTGTTAACTAGTGATTATCGATGTCAATCTTGAACTCCCTGAAGGGAAACTTGTGAAGTGTATTAACTAGATCTTGAAATCGGAGAATATAATAGTTTCGGAAGTACTAGATTTGTCATGAAAATCAAACTGCAATGGATTTGCCTGATTTAGGGTAACATATATGCATCTATCTATGTGTGTGTGGGCAGATTAGAAGCTATAAAGTTGCACATTTACAAAATCTTGCTTTCTTTTTGCAAACTGATGGTTTAG
This sequence comes from Flaveria trinervia, assembly GCA_025506515.1. NCBI lineage: Eukaryota > Viridiplantae > Streptophyta > Magnoliopsida > Asterales > Asteraceae > Flaveria > Flaveria trinervia. The sequence goes on along the minus strand of CM046456.1, from coordinate 65,388,526 downwards.
TATTTATAACATTGATGCACAACATTTACACTGTCTGAAATAGCGTCACTGCCATAACTTTACGGTTTTAGAGCGCTATTATAGTAACATGCTAATAGACTTCCAACACTTGAATGGTACCAATATACCTGCATTTGTTGTTTTGTGTTGCTGGTTGTGCTTATAACCTATGGCTCTTTTGGCAATTGATACGTCAATTGTTGAGCTTATGTTTTGGCTTTTTCTCTTTGTAGCATTTTTTATTTTTGATATTGGTATAATGGTATCATTCACATTTATCTATAATTCTGTATGATTAAGTGGTGGTTTCTTGAGGCTTGAGTAGTGTCAAAGGAGGAATTGATGCTTCATGCCATTTAGATCTGTATATTCAAGGCTTAATCATCAAAGAGCATCTATATGCATGCTGAAGTGTGAGACCTTACATTTTTGTGATCACAAGCACTCAAGCAGTCTTAAGTCTTAACAGTGTGATCACAATCAATATACCACAAATATTGATCAGGAAAAACTATGAGTGTAGTTATTCTTAAACTTAATAGTTAATACTAATAAATGACTTGTTAGAATCTCAAGTTATTTGCGGAAACCAAGTTACCGATGACCGTCGACACCAATGTAAATGATCCATGTGGATTCAATTGCAGGAAATGGTGTTTTAGGAACAGTCGAAAATCACAAAATTGGAAAATTTTGTCGTATTGCTTTTAATATTCAGTTTCTGTACTTTCTTAAATAGTTTGAACGGAGATGTTATTTATGCATGTTTAAATGCATTAGAGCCTTATAGGGATTTTGATTTCCTTCAAACTTTGTTTTTGCCTCTTCAATAACTATTCTGAGTTTTGTATCATTATTGAGTAAAATACATTCTTCAATGTTCTGCATTTTCCAAATACGACATGAATGTAAATGCCAAAATGTAGCATTTAATAATTATAGATTACCAATCCCATTAGTTGTATTACCCTTATTAGATATTTTTGTTTGTTGGATTTGATATAGATCAAGAAAAACATTCAATTTTTTGAGCAAGGGTATTATTTTCACCGTTTTCTTTGCTCGAAGGAAAAATTAGTTTTATGAGGAAGAGACCATGGAGTCTGTAAATGTGTAATGTATATACATGTGAGCACCGGAACAAGACTAAATTTTAAATTAAAGATTAGTGTCTTTTAAAGATTTTGGGATCATATAATCGAGTACATGGAATGCTATATCACACCGTGTAGTGCCTGCGATATAGGTGCTGTTCTTTAAGTATTTAGTTTCTAGACGCATCACATTGTAGGTTCTAAATTTTTTCAGTTAGCTTTTTTTTGTAGAACAGTTCTGCCTTTGTTAATTGATCTAACGACTCATATATGATTGTTGCTTACTATTTTTCTCTTTTTGTTTTCTCTTAGTCAAGTATACATGGCCAGAGAAATAAAAACCGGAGAAATTGTTGCTTTAAAGAAGATACGAATGGACAATGAGAAAGAAGGGGTGCATATTTTCCCTTAGTCAAATATATGTAGATAATGTTTCTTTTATATAAAAATATATTTGCAACTTGCGAATCACTCTCTTAGTTTTCTCTTGTCACTGTTGCCTTCTTTCTGTAGTTTCCTATAACCGCCATCCGTGAAATTAAAATTTTAAAGAAGCTTCAGCATGAAAATGTTATAAAGCTAAAGGAAATAGTGACCTCGCCAGGTACAAAGCTTTTTGCTTATGCAGTTAATTATGTTGCCATTTTCATTGCAAGCTTGGCAACAAATTTTTATCAATAGATCTTACTTTTTCCAACTTTCAAATCTGTGTTACAGGTCCAGAGGTGGATGAGCATGGGAAGTCAGGTAATTATTTCCGTGTGAATATTTTTTGTAGTTTTCAAATTCTTATTCATCTTGGGTCTGAACTTATACATGTAGAGGTGGCAATTTCAACCCATTAATCAATGACAGGTTGTCTCATGTTATTTTTTTATTTCAATGGGTCAAAAGGTATAATAAAAAAGATTATCTTCAATGGTCAAAAGTCAGCCAAAGTATATTCTAATGGGCAGTTGTTTGTACACACCAAAAGTGATTTGCACACAAGAAACACCTCTCATCTTACAATGTGGGTCTTATACCACAAGAAATACAACAAATAAGAGGGTGAATTTGAAAGGTATTTATTGGCATGCGAATTACTTTTGGTTGGATTAAATCCACCTCCCATTTTTAATGGGACATGATTGATTAACCGTTAAATTATCTCATACGCCAATATCACAACAAATCATACATCAACAACAAGCCAGCGGTGTGTGAAGTAACTTTGGTGGTGCAAATATCACCTCCCAATTTTAATGCATAAATCTCTTGAATCATTTTATTGAAAGAATCAGATAATTGTTGATATGCAATTTGACGCATTAGTTGCTCATGATAAACCAATATCGTTGCTATTAGTGGGATTTATTTGGTACGTTGGTGTGTTAGTTGTTCATAGTAACTTCAACCTGTACTGAAAATTACTAGTTTCAACCCATTAGCCAAGCCACTAATCTGCCATCTGTATATAGGTACTTACTATTCTTAGTTTTGTATTTCAACAACATCATCTCACATAAATTATACCTTTCTTTTGAGGCAACAGGTGGTCACAAATACAAGGGCAGTATTTACATGGTTTTTGAATACATGGACCATGACTTAACAGGCCTTGCTGATCGTCCTGGACTGAGATTTACAATTCCTCAGATCAAGGTAATACATAAAAGAATTTGTCAATTTGGTGAAATTAATGTATGTAACAAGTACAATACCATCAACTAGAGGTAGCAATATGGACAGGTTGGTTAATGGATCAAATTTGGTACACAATGTTTCATTCATAAGTAACATGCCATCAACATACCCAACTCACAATGGTGTTTACTTGCAGTGTTATATGAAACAACTACTGACAGGGCTTCACTATTGTCATGTCAATCAAGTACTTCATAGGGACATAAAAGGTCATTGCCATAATAGATTCTTCAAATACCGATCAATTAGTCATGTTATATGTTGCTTATATGTAGTTACTTTTTTTCAGGTTCTAATCTTCTTATCGATAATGAGGGGAATTTAAAACTAGCAGATTTTGGGTTAGCACGGTCATACTCAACTGACCATAAGGGTAATCTCACAAATCGGGTTATTACTTTATGGTACAGGTAAGCACGTAACTGCATCACTATGCTAGGGGTGGCAATTCATGATGGATTTGGGTTCAGCCGTTCAGGTTCATATAAACCTGATTCAATTACTTAATCATGTTGAAAAACTGAACCCTAAACCGGGCATTTGTAATCCATATATCTTAACGGGTTGATCAGGTTAACCTGAAACCAACCTGTTTATTTAACAGGTTAGTCTTGTCGATTTGTTTATGAACCAGATCCATTTAGCCTCAGCGCTATCCCAATCAATTTTTTTTGGGGTCGATAATTGCTCCCCCTACTATACATCTTGTTTATCAACTATATTTACCTTCTCAGTCTTGTGACTGTTTTTGAGCAGGCCCCCAGAATTATTGCTAGGAGCTACAAAATATGGTCCATCTGTTGACATGTGGTCAGTTGGATGTATCTTTGCTGAACTTCTGCATGGAAAGCCAATATTAACTGGTAAAAATGAGGTTAGTCTGCAACTAGTTATCTTTTTAAAAGCCAATAGTAGTTGAATGTCAATCCTCATACAATAGCATGTGACGATATTAAAACGTTATGAAGCCAAAAAATTATAAACATTCACGTCAGTTCCTTACTTTAAAAATCACAAGCTCTTCGACTTCTTACATCAAAAGTTGTCCCAATTTTCAGAATGTAGGTGCAAGTCTTGATATCTGTAGACGATAATTAAATATTAAATGAAAGAGGAAAATGGGTTGGTATGCAACATGAACAAATTTCTCTTTTTTTGGGTGTCATAAATGATAGTACAGGGTTTCTAAATGATGTTTACTGCAGAGTTAAATGTTGTATCTCATCTGTAATAGCTTTCGTTTGTAATTTAGATTCTGTAGCAGAGCAAAAGTAATGTTAATTAGTGACTTGAATTCTTAGAGAGGAGATTTCAGTACTTTCACTTACTACGATATCGTCTTTTCAATTAGTAGTTAGTAGTTGTTTCCTGTTACTCTGTTAGTATCAAAGGGATTTAAGTTGCTGCTGTTAGACTTAGAAGTTTTATCAAGGAACCTATTCATTCCCAACTTGTCCGGTTTTATAATTATTAGTTGAGGTCTAAAAAGTTTCTGGAAATGTGTTCTTTCTTTTCTGTGAGAAATTTTTGTTGGGCTCTGATTTTTTCTATAAACAGTTATTTAAGTTTGTTGCAATTTTGTGATTAATTTTTTTTGAATATTTGTTCTCCATGGTCTCAGTGAAGAAACTTGACTGATTATTAAAAAATTTCATAATTGGTAGAGGTAGTAATTTGTTCTCCAATCTCCATCTCTTAATTGGCCTAATTATCTTTTCCCTGATTATACATCACGATAAATATGAATTGGAAGTTGTAGTTTTGTGCTTTTAATTTTTGCAATTTATTGCAGCCTGAGCAATTGAATAAAATATTTGAGCTTTGTGGATCTCCCGATGAGGTTAACTGGCCTGGAGTTTCTAGAATCCCTTGGTACAACAAGTTTAAACCAAGTAGGCAGATGAAGAGGCGAGTTAGGGAGGTTTTCAGACAGTTGAGCACAATCCATGCTTACTTATGAGTTAAAATCTTATTTTTTTAGTTATCAATATAGGTTGGATTTATTTTGGTTAATTTTCTTATGCAGCTTTGATCGTAATGCCCTTGAGTTATTGGAGAAAATGTTGACTCTTGATCCCTCACAGGTATGTTTTTCCTTGGTCAAACCCTAATTTAGACATTTATTTGCCAACTTTCAGCTTCCTTAAGGTTTTCCCACAACACACCAAGAGGTGGTAATTTCGACCCATTTATTAGTGGATGATAAAAATCAGCAAAAACGGAAATGAGTCAAAATGTTGAAAACTTCCCACAATCTATTTTTAATGCTTACAACCTCCTAGATTTTTAGTCCAAGATCTAGATTATTATTGTGACAGTATAATTTCTGGCAAATTAGTGCATTATAAAAATTAGCTAAAACAGAAGTTACACTTTCTTATAATCATAATCAACACTTCATATTTAATAATAAGGACAAAAAGTATTTCTGGCCTTCCCAACCCACCCTGACATGGACCATTTCTCCCAATGCTAAAAATGATCTGTTTCAATCGGAATCCATTTTAGTTAACATGGAATCTGCAATCTTCTGGCAGCTAATTTCATCATATCCAAAGAGGGACTGCACTTTTCCTGTCTTTTACATCATCTCACCCTTTTTTATAACTTCCATCTAGAGTTGACAATTTTAACCCATATACTTGTGATCGAGTTGAATCGGGCTAAGTTTTATCATTAATGTGTAAAATAAAAAGTAGCTAAAGAAAACCTGCCAATATGTCGAATGGGTCAAAAGGGTTGATAGTCAACCAAAGTGTATTTTTCATGCATAAAAAGATCTTAAAATCATTTTAGACAAAAGATTAAATTATTATTGAAATTATATTATTTATGTAAATATGTAAACATATTTGACCCACTAGCTATGTACAGATAAATATAGGTCATTGTTTTGGGTGAATTTAACCTGACCCATACCAAAAGTTACTCGTTTTGGCCCATTACCCAACTCGTCCATTGTACCACCTCTACTTGCATTTCTGCTTGTAATTAATGATATTTTAGTTTTTTTTGGTCTTTTTATTCTGATGAGCCTACTTTTTCATCTTTTCCTGTTTCTTAAATCTTGTTTTGTATAGAGGATATCTGCGAAGGATGCATTGGATGCTGAATATTTCTGGACTGACCCATTGCCTTGTGACCCAAAAAGGTATGTCTCCATCCATTTGATCTCTCAATTTGCGTAAATGCAAAGTTTTTAATCGTCTAGTTAGGATGCCATATTCTCATGTGCTTTTGTTGGAGGTGGCAATTTGACATTTTGACCCATATACTTAAGAATGGGGTGATTCAAATTATGTTTTATTTCTAGTAGGTTCAATATGTAACATAAAGAAATTAGCTGAGAAGGAAACATTATCAAATAGTTTGAATATGTCAAGGTTGATAGTTGATCAAAAAAATATGTTTTCAGCACTTCCATTGTACTAAGGGGGTGTTAGGATTTGTGTTTTGGAACTGATTGCCTTACTACTGTGACTTGTAGTCGCAATAATTAGTTCTTAGTGTTCGGATTTACTGGTACTGCTTCTGATAACCAGTTACGCTGTAGACAACAAACATGATTAGAGAAGGATAAACTGAAATTACTTATATACCCATTCATTCAATCTAATTTAGGAGACTTGCTCTCATATTACAAATTGCCCCTCCATTTTCACAAAAGAAAATTGGTCTTTTCATTATTCTTTTTTTAAAACTTAAAATAATCAGAAAATGCCAAACAATTAAACATATGATTATCTAATAATAGCAACTTCAGAAATTAGAAGCACATCTGAGTACTATCCTCTACATCCCATCATATTACTTCTGCCTATTCAATGTCACATAATCACATTCAGAATGCACATCCCGAGACCCCCAAGATCACTTATTTTCAAAAGTTTTGGTTTACTGTTGTAAGAATATCTATGCTCTACAATATTAAAACACATTATGTTAATAAGTTCATTAAAAAATATGGAAAAAGGGTATCATGGTTTAACCTGTTTGTAAATATCCAAAAGATTTGGTCAAAATGTATCTAAGGCAATCCGGTGAGAGGCCTGATTTGACCTGTAGCAATGTATATCCTAAAAAATCAGACATATAATGAGCCAACTTTCTCCAGCCTCTTTTGACCTGTACCATTAAGTATCCTAAAATATTGGACAGAGTATTATGAGTCAACCTGGCCCTGCCAGGTCTGTTTGGGCCCGTATTGCTACATACCTGTTCGACCGGGTGGTTGACCTAAATTCGTGCCAACATAAATTGAGCTATTTGGTTTCCTCAGGAGGACACTAATGCAGTTTTTTTATGTTGATCTTCAGCTTGCCCAAGTATGAATCCTCACATGAATTCCAAACCAAAAAGAAAAGACAACAACGTCAAAACGAAGAAATAGCTAAAAGACAAAAACAGCAACACCCACAACAGCATGCCCGCCTGCCACCTGTTCAACAATCAGGTCAAGCCCAAGGCCATTCTCAGGTCTGGACTGGTGGTCATAACCATCCCATGGGTAACACAGGTCAAGCTCCCCTTGCCGCAGGTGGGCCTACCCATCATCAATACGGTAAGCCACGTGGACCCCCTGGTGGGCCCAACCGTTACCCTCCAGGTGGCAACCCTAACCCTAATGTGGGTGGATATTATCCAGACCGGTCAACAGGTCAAGGTGGTGTAGGTTTTAGTGGTGGACCGTATCCCCCACAGGCCCGGGCTCCATCTGCTAGTGGGCCTAGAGGATCTTCTGCTGGTTATGGTGTGGGCCCGCCAAATTATTCACAAAACGTTCCGTATGGTGGCAGTTCTGGAGGCGGGGGCAGAGGTCCGAATGTGGCGGGTAACCGAAACCAGCCATATAATTGGCAGCAGCAATAGTGTATGGCGGGTGAATGGAAAAGAGGAGTTTTGCAAGTTTTGAAAAACTGTTGACTGTGGCTTGACTCATGTATGCAACTTTGTGATGGAAACATGTACAGCTGTTTTCAAGCATAATTATTTGAGGAGTTTTTATGCATTTCAAGTGCTTTTTGAATGATTTTGGTCCAATTTGACCGTTGTTAGCTATTTGTTTATAGGAGGCTTAGCGGGATAGGCTAAATGTACCCCTAATCTATTGTTAAATGCAATCCCCTTTACGGTTTAGGTTGCTCCCATTTCCCTAGCCGGAATAGCTTTTGAAAATTATTCCTTTAGCTACTAATAAGATGTTTCAGTTCACTACTTGTTCAATTCAATGGTCATAGCTTTTCGCTTCTTGGTCCTTGTTAGGTTGTTTTTTCTACCGGTTACATTTCTTTATGTTATTTGTACCAATAACTTGTTTATGGGTGATTGCTGTTTGAAGTAGTGGTTGAATTAAACTCGTTTTGTTTAAAGTCTTATTTTTTTGTTAGAGAACAATGTGAATGTGTTCCATCAACATACTAGATGAGTTATATGATCTATATGGTGTGGATGTTTGACCATTTTTGTTAATAAAATGTTGTGTAAACGAGTTGCCCCGGTTTAACCCTTGTTTAAGGACGTTTTGAAAAGAGTGCTCTACCTTTTAAACCTTTGTGTAACTTTTTAAAATGCTCGTTTAGGAAAGGTGTTTTGATTTAACTTCTGTTCAACTTTTTAAATAATGTTTGTAAGAGGTTTTACCTTTTAAACTGTCGTTTAACATTTCTGAGTGTTTATAATACAACCCAGGTTTAATGCATTACTAAGTATATTTGTAACAATCAATTTTCTATATCATTGAGTACTTTTTTTTAGATAAAACAATCTTAGAAGTAAGATTTAAACATAATTACACGTAATGTGTTCAAGATGATTTGGATCTAAGCACCAATTCCAACTTCAGCTTCATATCAAGCAAAAGGTTAGTATCACATAAAAGTGCATATTAGACTATTTATAACTCTGTTAAACTGCTGTTTATTGAATGTCTTTTACTTGAACACAGTATCACATAAAAGTGCATATCCTGCTCCAAAGCATAGATTCTTCCTAAGGCATATTCATCAAAATGTGAAGCTACAATGGTGAGGGAAAAAGGTTCAAGGAATGTTGGTGGAATTGTGCAACATTAGCATAACTTCTATATTTTGACACTAACATAGAAAAGTTAAATATACAATATTGAGGTTAATAAGTGGTTGACAAGCATACCCAACACTTCATATTTTGTAGTTTAAACATTGTAAATAAGTTTTCTTTGTTTAAAGCTATTAACTTTTTTGTATTGTATAGGCAGAGTATAATCTTAAATAATATGTGTGAAGTATTGAATGCAAAAACTACATATGGTAGGGGGAAAACCAATAATCTTTGCTTTGCAATATGTGAGAGAGTGTCCCATGAGTAGCAAAATCAAAGTTATCAAGGTTTTGGAAAGGCTAATGATCCACTCACACAAACGACACAATCGGTGGTTTAGACAAGGTGCTCTAAGATGATTTTTTGCTACAACATTTTTAGATGGTTCTGTCTTCATTTTTTGTGTATGTATAAATAAGGTTAGCATAATGAAAATAAAAAAAAATGATAAAAAAATGTTAAATAATTATAAAAATAAATACAATATTATTAAATATTACATGGCCAATCACAATACACTTACTTAAACGCAGTATATTATATATAAATAGACAAAAAAGTTTTTTATTGAAACTAATGCTATAAAATTATAACAACACTTCATTCGTAAATTTTACAAAAAGTTAAATCTTAATTCTTAACTTAAACTTAAGTGAGCCCAGTTAGTTTGTCCATTGCCCTTCACCAATTATGAAATCAGATGTTCTCAACCTCGTTGATTTCATGTTGTTTAAACTTTCAAATTGTCAAGTAGAATAAGTAAAAACAATGTAAAAAGAATTAAATTATTGACCCGTGGGGAAACTGCAAAAGTTGTAACAATATTATGGGAAACTTTTCCGATGCTAAGGTTTAAACAATATACACGATACTCAGGTTCTAGTCGTGTAAGTGGCAAAAGCGGACTTCACATAGCGAGAAGTACCTCTCATGTTATGTGGCGTGAGTCGGTTAAGAGTTTTTTCGATCTTTTTAACATTTAAACCCTTTGGGTAATATATTATTTGAACAGTATAAACATAAAAGTAATAAGCATTAAACATAATCCAAATGGTTTCATTAAACAAACATAAATTCATGTGTAGAAATGCAACATTGAATGGTTCCATCAATATGGAACTATTGATGGAACTCTTGATGTTTAGTATAAAACGATTGGTGAAATATCACCAATCACTCATCCTCTTCGTCACCACCCTCTTCTTCGTAATCTTGACCGTCCTCCGCGGTAGCATCCTGATACTGCTGGTACTCCGCCACCAAATCATTCATATTGCTTTCCGCTTCTGTGAACTCCATCTCGTCCATCCCTTCTCCAGTGTACCAATGCAAAAACGCCTTTCGCCTAAACATGGCTGTAAACTGTTCGCTCACACGTTTAAACATTTCTTGGATTGAAGTCGAGTTTCCAACGAACGTGGAAGACATTTTCATCCCCGTTGGTGGGATGTCACAAACGCTTGATTTGACGTTGTTTGGAATCCACTCGACAAAATATGATGAGTTCTTGTTTTGAACATTGATCATTTGTTCGTCGACCTCTTTGGTACTCATTTTACCCCTGAACATGGCCGATGCTGTGAGGTATCGGCCATGTCTAGGGTCAGCTGCACACATCATGTTCTTAGCGTCCCACATCTGTTGCGTCAGCTCTGGGACGCTAAGAGAGACGTACTGCTGGGACCCACGAGAGGTCAATGGAGCAAATCCCACCATAAAGAAATGGAGACGTGGGAATGGGATCAGGTTAACCGCTAGCTTACGTAAATCTGAGTTCAGTTGACCCGGAAACCTCAAGCAACACGTCACACCGCTCATGGTTACCGAGATCAAATGATTCAAATCGCCAACTGTAATATAAACCGATCAAACGGTTGATTAGTTTTCAAACTTTAACATTCAATAAACCATGAGGTAAAGATAAAATTCATGTAATGTATACTTACAACTTGGTGTGGTGAGCTTTAAAGTCCTAAAACAAATGTCATAAAGCGCCTCGTTATCAAGGACCATACACTCATCCGCATTTTCGACCAACTGATGCACAGAGAGCGTTGCGTTGTAGGGTTCAACGACTGTATCAGAGACCTTTGGTGAAGGGAAAACGGAGAATGTGAGCATCATCCTATCGGGATATTCCTCTCGTATCTTAGATATCAAGAGCGTCCCCATTCCCGACCCCGTGCCACCCCCAAGCGAGTGACATACTTGAAAACCTGTAACAATAACAACCAAAACCACAGTACATATAGACCATATTAAAGATTATACATGTTGCATCATGATCACAACATTCAATATTCTTACACAATTAATTAATAATAATGTTCAAATGTCAAATATATGCATATCCATATAATTCAACACTACTACCATCACATCAAACAATCTATACATACACACATATCATTACTAAACGTGTGATATAAATATATGATTTCACTCGAATATCAAATATAACATATAACATATAAAGTATTATTTTTTATTTCTATATCTGGCTAGCCATGCAAACATATGCGTTTGCGTATAAACGTAT